>SJYO01016970.1:89336857-89352746 GCA_006410555.1 Capra ibex
TGACCTTTTTGGTATCGGAATTGATCTGCCTGGAATCGGCCGTTTCATTACAGAGACGAAAACTTATACGACAGATCCAACCAGTATTGAAAAGAAGGTTTCTCATTCGCAGAAAATTAAAGTACCGACGTTAGTGGTAGACGTCACTAAAACCTCGGGGGGGTTTTATTTCAGACTGTGACAAAGGTGACAAAGGGGTAGATAAAGGGTACTTCACTACCCTGGCCTACGGTACTAGAAGTAAAAGACTTACAACTCGAAATTCGGTTGAAAAAGTGAGAGGAGAAAGTGAAAGTAGTTCTCCGAAAAATCGAGTAGAAGTGAAGGACGGTAGTCCCACCACAGTAGACGTATAGACTCCACTAACTATAAGGAGGGTCGTTAGAACTAAGGTCGAACACAAAGAAGGTCAGGTCGCAAAGAGTACTACATGAGACGTATCTTCAATTTATTCGTCCCACTGTTATATGTCGGAACTGTATGAGGAAAAGGATAAACCTTGGTCAGACAACAAAGTACAGGTCAAGATTGACAACGAAGGACTGGACGTATGTCTAAAGAGTTCTCCGTCCAGTCCACCAGACCATAAGGGTAGAGAAAGTCTTAAAAGGTGTCAACTAACACTAGGTGTGTCAGTTTCCGAAACCGTATCAGTTATTTCGTCTTTATCTACAAAAAGACCTTGAGAGAACGAAAAAACTACTAGGTCGTCTACAACCGTTAAACTAGAGACCAAGGAGACGGAAAAGATTTTGGTCGAACTTGTAGTCCCTCAAGTACCAAGCGCATAACGACTTCGGACCGAACCTCTTAAAACTCGTAATGAAATGATCGTACACTCTACTCACGTTAACCCGGCATCAAACTCGTAAGAAAACGTAACGGAAATCAGTCGGTTCATCAGTTTTTCCCATCAAAAACATCCGGTGAATTTAAGTTCTATGAAATAAAGGTTAGTAACGGAGAGACAACCTCAAATGTGTTCAAAAAGTTGTCACAGGTGGAAATTTACAGGTCTATGGTTCTAAATTCGATACAAAAAACGGTGAGTACTTAAATGAAAAAATTCTTCATAGTGAATTTAATACAAAATTTTCGTATACTAAAGGGGAAATATCACGAACTTTTTATACATTAACTCTAATGTCTCTACTTGTCCAGAGACACTGGGACCCGGAGACTAAGTCCATTAAGTAATTAGACCTTCGGTTTAGTCTGACCGAATTTGTTATCTTAAACGGTCACGGGTACAACTTTTCAGGTCTCATAACCGTCTGATGTCCATGTCTAATTAGTTCGAAGGTAAGGTAAAAAGACCTTGAGAAAACCGTTAGGAAAGAACCGAACAAACTGGTATAAGAGAGTCTCAGAGTCTTCTCAATATCTAAGAACTGTAATGATGTACTTAACACCGATATATCCTGAGTGGGGGTCTCGGACCTCACCACTATTAAGGATCATCATCGGGTTTCTTTCTTCTATAAATTTCTCGGGGAGATAGGAATGTACGTTAGTACGTGGGTGAAAAAAAACTTTTTTTAGATCTTTAAATAAAATATGTAAAAGTAAATCAAAAATTAACCTTATCTTAACGAAATGTTACAACACAATCAATGACGACATGTTGCACAAAGTCGATATACATAAGTATATGGGGGAAGAAGGACGACGGGAGTAGGGTGAGGAGATCCTCTCTCGGGTCAATTCGAGGGACACGATAAGTCGTCGAAGAGTGATCGATAGATAAAATGTGTGTCATGACATATATGTAGTCACGATGAAAGAGTTAAGCAGGGTGGTAGAGGAAAGGGGTGACACAGGTGTGCAGGTAAGACATACAGCTATAAGGACGGGACGTTTATTCCAGTAGTCATGATAAAAAGATCTAAGGTATATATACTTAATTTTATACTATAAACATTCTAGGAAAATTTCATTTTTAATCTTCTTAAATAAAAGTTACTCAGTGATCAGGTACTTAAACCTGAGTAGCTGTCATTTTTTAGACGGACGTTACGTCCTCTGGGTCCAAACTAGGGATCCAACCCTTCTAGGAGACTTCTTCCTTTACCGTTGGATGAGATATCATAAGGACGGACCTTTTAAAGTACCTGTCTTCTCGGATCGTCCGATGCCGGGTACTCCAGTGTTTCTCAGTCTGTACTGACTCTCTCTCTGAAGTGTTAAAACGAAAATCTAAGTATGTTCATGTAATATATAGACGGATGTTATTGGTTGGTTTAGATACTACATAAAAATAAAGAACTGTCGTGATGATGATACGAATAAAACTTTTCCCATCCTCTGATAGATTTACTTGGATCCAAAAGATTCTTCTTCGACGACCAACTAAATTACATCTCTACTCCTTAATTTTTAGTCACGAATGTTCCGAGGAAATCCCTTTATGAAAAATAATCCACAATTAGATCGACTAATCCGTCGTTAGTCGGAAGAAACATAAGATTTGTTTCGTCAATTCTTCTGTTATAACAAAGTAAATGAGACTAATCCTAAGAGTTAATCCTGTACTTTCTATAAATTCTATTTACTACTGTCTACATCTTTCTTCAACCCGTGTACTAAATCTCGACTACAAGGTGGATTCTCGATTTTCTCTGTAGTACATATAAGTATAGAATTAGAAATAACACACGTACGCACGATTCAGCGAAGTCAGCAATAGACTGAGGAACACTGGGATACCTGGTATCGGCAGGTCTAAGGAGACAGGTACCCTAAGAGGGCCGTTCTTATGTCCTTACCTAAGGTACGGGAGGAGGTCCCCTAGAAGGGGATGGGTCCCTAGTTTGAACGTAGAGGACGTGACCATCCGTCCAAGAAATGGTGATCGCGGTGGACCTTTCAGGTTATAAATAATGTACTTATGTTATAACAGAGACGCCGTGTCTCAAAGTGTTTTTATGAGTAACTTTTATTAAAGGACTTATAGATAATACACATACCTTGAATTTCCATGTTTTAATTCTTTCTATAGGGAATGTTAGTTTCTAGTATACCAAACTACCTCCTCTATTTATGTATGTACTTATATTCAGATTCATGACTTTTCCTTATATTTATTTTGAGACCATCTTATTCCTTCTTTCTTGTCACACTTATGAGATCCCCACATACTTTTCAGAAGGGTTTCCTTCACTCAAAAGTTGACCACTAACTTTCTACTCTCGTTATCACTATTCGTTACCACTCTATCCTGAGACAAATGGGGTCCTTCATCTTTCTCACTACGATATTTCCTCCTTATATACATTTACATGTAGTGTACCACCCTTTACTACTATATTTACATATAATACTGGTGTAAATGTTACTTTCTACGACTGAGAGTACAATTTTTTTAATTTGAGGTAAAATAACAATTACCCCTCTAGTAACTTCTTACATATTACTGTCTCAATTCCTAATCATTTTAGCACTAATATGTCTTATTCTTAAGAATTCCAACGGACTTCATAATAAGTACCTCTTTAAAGTTTCCTTTCATCCTTCTTCTACCTCCTTTTCGTTAGTAGTTTACTAACATTGTCAGGTTCACTTTTGGTAAAGATATTATAGTCAACCCACTTATTGTAGTCAGTCGAAACTCCCCGGAAATCTTTCTTTAAAATACTACACTTCTTACTCCATTTACAATTTCAGTTCGTATTGACACCGACTCTGAACACTAATGGAAAGTCATAATTAAGAGAGGAAACATAAATCATTGTAGCGGGTCTTAAAATCGACTCGTGTTCCGGTAAGTCGATTTTCTAATATAAAATCCCTAAAATATCGACTTACACCGACACCCTAATTTGAACTTGGACTCCGTATTTACGTTAAATATCTTTAAGAGTAATTTTCTCTTTACAAAGGAAGAGGGTAAAGGAAAAAGATCCACGACTCTGCACCTACCCTAACAATGTCGTGGTGTTTGGTAGTGCACGGGACTACACCTTCGATACACGACGTCTCCTACGGGGACGACTCCTTGTCGGTCTTTCGTCCTCGGACTCAGTGACGACTAACGACCCATCGAGTTCTCGCGAACGAACCCCTGTGAAAAGTGGACAGTGCCTTTGTTTCCATTATCATAGTAAGACAGTAAGTGTAAAATCAAAAAACACATATATGTGGATACAAATAAGGACTAATTACGTCATTACTCTAAAGTATACACTCTTTGAGATATCGTCAGTCACCTGATCAATGTAAAATTATTGTGAGGGGTATAAAATTACCGAGTCTCGTTGTTTCCGAAAAAAGGAGTGATACAGTGTACTGGTACGGATTGAAATTTTCTGACATCTTCACAGTAGGAGAACATCCGACTCGTCTCATTTCTTTGTCTTTATAACCATTTACAGTAATTATCAATGACGTCTTTAAAAACTTTTACTACTGTAAATAGTCTTTCTCTTTCGTTCTTTCTTCCACCATCTCTTTTACTCATAGTACTACCTATAGAACGGACACCTTAAGTCCAAAGAGACATACGTTACATTTTGAATTTTAGATTTGGACCCTAAACTTATTGTGATCTACATTCCGACTTTAAGTAGGTATATGGATATCTTAAACTCAGTCACCCCCTGTCACTTTGGTGACACCCGGTTCTCTTCTATACTTCGTTTTGGAACTTAACGACGTAAATTCACACGTTTGACTCCTTTTCCTGGATCACTCTCTGACACTTCTGAAGAGTCTCTACATCGGTCCTTCGGTCCCGTCTCATCCCAGTGTCTTGGGTTTCTTCCTAAAACGTCTCTTAGGTACAGTTTAAAAAAATTTCTCACTAAACTTCATAAACTCATTTACTCAAAGTCTCGTCACCATGGACCCCTCCTTCGAACGTTACTCAATATTACGTTACCCCACGTTATCTTGTTAACTAAACTTTCATCGTCACTCCATAAATCTCTTACTGCCCTTCTTTAACTAATTGATCCTGTATTTCCTCGAGGTATTCGGAATTTTAACAGATCCATCTACAATTAAAATCCTTAATTGTAAAATAACTTGGTGGTAGATTTAAAATATTCGTGGGTGACCTTTGGTTATAACTTATAACTAGGTCGGCGAGTAGAACATAAATATGACAATAGACACTCTTAAGAAAGAACTGTATTTGTTGAACAAGTTTTTCCTGAAAGACGATACCTCTTGTCATACCTTTAAGGAATTTTTTGACCTTTACCTTGATGGTAATCAAGTCAAGTCAGCGAGTCAACACAGACTGAGAAACGGTGGGGTACTTAACGTCGTGCGGTCCAGAAGGACAGGTAATGGTTGAGGGTCTCAAGTGAGTTTGAGTACAGGTAGCTCAGCCACTACGGTAGGTCGGTAGAGTAGGAGACAGTAGGGGAAGATGAGGACGGGGATTAGGGAGGGTCGTAGTCTCAGAAAAGGTTACTCAGTTGAGAAGTGTACTCCACCGGTTTCATGACCTCAAAGTCGAAGTCGTAGTAAGGAAGGTTACTTGTGGGTCCTGACTAGAGGAAATCTTACCTGACCAACCTAGAGGAACGTCAGGTTCCCTGAGAGTTCTCAGAAGAGGTTGTGGTGTCAAGTTTTCGTAGTTAAGAAACCACGAGTCGAAAGAAGTGTCAGGTTGAGAGTGTAGGTATGTACTGATGACCTTTTTGGTATCGGAGCTGATCTACCTGGAAACAACCGTTTCATTACAGAGACGAAAACTTATACGATAGATCTAACCAGTATTGAAAGAAAGGTTCCTCATTCGCAGAAAATTAAAGTACCGACGTTAGTGGTAGACGTCACTAAAACCTCGGGGGGTTTTATTTCAGACTGTGACAAAGGTGACAAAGGGGTAGATAAAGGGTACTTCACTACCCTGGTCTACGGTACTAGAAACAAAAGACTTACAACTCG
This sequence comes from Capra ibex, assembly GCA_006410555.1. NCBI lineage: Eukaryota > Metazoa > Chordata > Mammalia > Artiodactyla > Bovidae > Capra > Capra ibex. The sequence goes on from SJYO01016970.1 coordinate 89,342,753, forward strand.
AAATTCGGTTGAAAAAGTGAGAGGTGAAAATCAGTGTCTATTAATAGATATTCGTATTCTAACTTAATCTAACCCGCAACAAAATACGGTATTCAATTTAACACTGGAATTTTGTTGAATTGTCATGTAACCATCCTTTCGTCAAATAAGACCCTAACTTCCTCCTTTTTATACCACACAAAGGTTCAAAGAGAAACCGAAAGACGTAACGGTAGAATTTCAATGAATAAACCAGACAAAATTTAATTAAGTATAATTCACAGTACTATTGTGTATATGGATTCTTATTTAAACGAGGGATTAACTAAAAAGTCATTTCAGAGGTCAAATGTTAATTCTACGTACTGTCATAGTTACCCTTCTTTCGTAATGGTTTTATGGTACAGGTCTCGATTAAACTTGGTGACAATTCACCGTCTATTTAGTTTACTTAACATTACGAAGTATTCTGTCTTCTTATAAGTCGGAGTGACTCTTCTATGTCTTATATAAAACTACTCGAAACCATAAACTTCATCATACTACTTATTTCCTCCACCTTTACCCACTTATAATTTTTTATTATGGTTATCCTATTCTATACCTTGACCCCCGTCTTCAAAACTTAAGAGTGGTCATCTTTAAACTTTTCAAGTAATACCCTTTTATATTTATTGTTTGTGGGGAAAGGATAAAGAAGTAAACATTTTATGGTCCTTGCAAAAACACCTATTTTTATAAAGTTGACATACTCAAGAAAAGAAAAAAAAGAGGAGAGGTGGGGTTTTAGTACAACTAAAGGACACCATTAAGGGATAAATGTTCTAGAAACAATCATCATCTTGACTGACACATCTTCTCCGTTTACTAATTAATGACACTGGTTTACTTTAAAATTCTGTAGAATAAAGAGACGTTTCAAAACAGGAATGTCCGGGTAAAACCTCTTTATAACTTTCGTCATCTCAATAAGAACTTTCGTCCCTAAGAATTAGTCTGTCCATTGTATTTACTCACTTAGTCCGACCAATCTCCTGTTCATCCCTCATACCTCCGTCACTTAATTTCTCCTGTAGGATAAATTTTGTCTGTAAATGGTGAGTGACGTCAAGTAACAACGGTATAATTTTAACTACAGGATAGAACGGTCTAGAAGGTCAAAAATTTTCGTTCTGTCTTTGAACCTGGAAATACATTTGTAGAGAACCAAAAATTTTCTGTGAGAACGTTTTTAGACTTCTTATTATAGAGTCGGTTTATTTCGTGTAGACACATGGAACAGGTCAATAGACTGAATGATGGAAAACAAAGTTTTTTTGGTTTTTTTTGAGAAATAAGATTTTAGTTAGGTCTTTGATCAATAATCACACAGTCCCCTCACATTAGAGGAGACAAGACAGAGTAGTGTTGTTTTTAAACTTCACTACCTGTAATTTCGGGAGCCGCACAGTGTCGAGAGTCTGTCTGGTCTGTCACGATATCGAGAGTCTGTCTAGTCCCAATGTCAAGGCACAATGTCGAGTCAAAATAAATCTTTTATTTTCCTTTTATGTAGGAGCTCCACTCTCCCGTACGGATGGGTTTTCTGCTCCTTTCTCTCTCGGGGCCGGGAAACCGAGGAGAAAAATACAAAAAAAGGAGGGGGACCCGGGCCGGATTCATTTAACCCGATCGGTCCTTACGACAAACAAGATGTACTCCGGGAGTGAGACCAGGAGCCTGGAAGGAGACAAGATAAAAGTGCCCGAAACGGGAAGGAACAGAAAATCGGTGGTGGTAAGACCCGAGGAGAAAGAATAAGATTGATGGATTGTTCACATTTAAATTCGTACTGTTACAGGGTCCGTAACACTCCCTGTGTGTGTTTTCTACTCATTCTGTCCTGGTGTCAGACTTTTTGAACTCTTTCATTCTTATGTAGTTTGATCTTCGTATTTTACCTAGAGGTCCCAAATGCAACTGGCAAAAAGATATGTGTGTATCTGTATGTGTGTGTGTGTGTGTGTGTGTGTGTGTGTGTGTGTGAAGTCACCGTTTAGTTAGATAGATTTTAGATAAGAACTACCCCTTTTTATTTCTGTCTCATCATTGAACATAAAAAAAGTATATTTTTGTTCATCGTCGAAGGTATGGTACTATTTTAAAGAACAAAGACCCTTAATAACGTAAGATTCCTTAGTTACAGTTTGAGTTTTATGGTACACTGGGGAATTTCCTCTTAAAAAATAATAAAAAAAAACATGTCTCGAACTTTAAGTCATGAGTCACCAGGTGTATACAATCTAAAAATCCTCTAGACTTATTGAAGATTCGTACTTCCCTTTAAAACACGACTTGACTACACTGTCGTTTCGTGACTTGGGAATAGAATTTATTCGTCTTCTTTTAATTAGACTTTCATCAACCGAACTTGATTCTCGTCAAAATTAACCCACTAAGTAAACATTCAGAAAGAGAAATATCAACTCGTCTTTTGACGTAATTTACTTTACTTTTTAAAAATCCCCTGGACTTTCGTAACTATAAAATAAGTTATCGAAACTTTACTTGTAAAGAGGTTACATGACATTCTCTGTCGTAAAAGGAAGGGGATTTAAGAGATCATCTAAATAAAAAAGAATTGTTCCCATTAGAAAGGTAGAAGACAAGGTTCTCACTTGTTCCTACTAGTCTCGAGTCTCACGGAATATTGAACTAAAACATTGTGTGAGAGAGGGTTATGTCGATTCATAAAAACGAGGCAGAAGAGAGAAAGGGAGAACGGGTGGTCGGTCCGTCCTAATTGGAGGACCTCGAGACTTGATTCCTCGGACAGTTGAGACCCACACATGGGGTCAGGACGAAACACACGGTACAGTGAAGTCAGTACAGACTGAGAAACACTAGGAGACCTGACATCGGGTGGTCCGAGGAGACAGGTACCCTAAGAGGTCCGTTCTTATGACCTCACTCAACGGTACGGGGTGAGGTGCCCTAGAAGGACCGTGTCCCTAGTTTGTAAACTAATTTTTGAGAGACTCTGAGATGGACACTTCATATCTATTCTTTATATATGTAACATTCTAAAAAACAATTCACTTTCACTTTAACGAGTCAGCACAGGCTGAGAAACGTCAGGGTACCAGACATCGAATGATTCAAGGAGGTAGGTGTCCTAAAAAGGTCCGTTCGTATGACCTCACCCAACGGTAAAGGAAGAAGTCCTCTAGAAGGGTTGGGTCCCTAACTTGGGTCCAGAGGACGTAACATCCCTCTGCGAAATGACAGACTCGGTGGTCCCTTCTAAAAAACAATCTTACTTTAATTTATTACGGATCATCAAACACCCTGAACTGAGAGAAGGGAAGACAAGTTGGGATGACGATTGAAGTTAAAAAGAAAAGACAGAACGACAAACCAAAGAACCCTCACGAGACTCCGTAGACCTCCTTTTCGAAATAGGGGTTACCACCATATTTCACAACTTCTTCAAAATACCACACTCTGGGTCTTTCGGTAGATATTAGTAAGTATGGAGTCTTATATTTCAAACTCCGTATTAATTCAAAATGAGTTAGTAACACTAGAAAGAATTTTTTAACTAGTCTATCGTTCAATATTAATTAACAATTCATAAATCATACACGACTCACAACGAGTCTCAGATCAATTTCATACTAGAAATGATCTCAGTGGATGGGTCTCTTCGTTTTACTCGAAATTCCTTTTTTTTTTTCTCTCTCTCTCACTCTCTCTCTCTCCCACCCTACTTGACTCTTAAGTAGTAACTGTAAGTATCTGATGGTACACACTTTATACATCGATCATATTCGAAAATACATTGGGTCCCTCGGGTTGGACCGTGAGACACTACTGGAACTCCTCGACCCACCCCCACTCCCTCCGGGTTCTCCCTCCCCTATATATGTATCAATACTGTCTAAGTGCAACAACATGTCGTCTTTGGTTGTGTTGTGACATTTAATTAAGAGGAGGTCAATCTTTTAATTCTATTTTTTCCTTTTCTGTTTCGTTGTCTCTCTTTATTTTCTTTTGATATTCAACCATTTCACAATTACATGAGAAGACCTTAGACACTCGAGATCTTTTCTTCATACTCACCTTGACCTGATCTGTTTCCACCGCCCACCACTACACCCTGGAAGTCCGAAACTTCCTTCTTTTTCCCCTCTTATAAGATCCGTCACTTTCGTTAGTCTCCCCTTCGTCCTTTCTCATGACGAATCGGGTACACGAGTTCGAAGGTGAGCGTTGAATCTTTGACAAGCTAAGTAGTCACGATTGTTCCGGGTCCCGGATCCAGGTGTACGGGGAGGTGTACATAAATCATATTAACTAGAAGAGAAACCTGTGTTGTGAAATAGAGGTGTTCATGATCACTGGTCCAGAGGTCTCTACATATAAATCTAGGTCCGGAGGATTGTGAACACATAAAGGGATAGGGGACTTACACGAGGTCCGGTGTGAGAGATGGACCCGAACCTTACACAATCCACTTTTATTTTTATTATTACAGTCGTTGATAGAGTCCAAATATTACACCTCGTTTGAATTTTTTTTATTTAAAGACAGGAAGAGAGAGATCTTGTAGAATAACAACTGTTAGGTCAGAGTCTTTAAGACTAAACTTCTTACTTTTTCTTTTCACTAACATAAGTAGTCATGGGGTATCATGAACCGAGACCGTGAAATAAGGTCTCTGTTTTTTCATTTCTGTACGTAAACTTTCTCTTCCTTACTTACTATGAGGGACTTTCCTTCATAAAGGGAAGACTCTGTTACTCTTCTGTCTTACTTCGCACTGAGATATTTTTAGAGGCCGATGAATAAAACCAGAGACTCGTCTAAATTTACTACGATACGAATTTTTCATTCTTATCCTAAAATATCGTGTATATTACGTGTATTTGTACGTGCGTACATTGATCTAACATGTCCACACGAAAAATTTTAAACGATGGTCGTTCATGAAAGTAAATTTTAGATGGGGGTATGACGTGAGTCACAGGACCTTCAATCTGAAGACCAATAACGAAAAGACAATCGACGAAACAAACCTAAAGTAACTGATTTAAACAACATTTCCTCAAAGTACAAGTCACAAATTCGATAATCACTTAAAGGGAAGAGAAATGTTCTCATCTGTAGTTTGTAATACCTTTTAAATACGTAATAATCGTTGGATAACCTAAATAAACGACAGAGACTCTACAAGTATCGACAAATTCTACCTCCTTTTTTACAAATAAAAATGAATAATAATTTAGACACACTTCTAGTTCTTCGTTTTCAATCTTGACCTGTACTTTGTCTAACCAAGGTTTTATCCTTTGCGCATACAGTTCCGACACATAACAGTGGGACGAATAAATTGAACATACGTCTCATGTAGTACTCTTTACGACCTGACCTGCTGCGTGTTCGACCTTAGTTCTAACGACCCTATAGTTATTGGAGTCTATACGTCTACTGTGGTAGGAATACCGTCTTTCACTTCTCCTTGATTTCTCGGAGGACTACTTTCACTTCTCCTCTTACTTCTCAACCGAATTTCGAGTTGTAAGTCTTTTGCTTCTAGTACCGAAGATCACGGTAACAAAAGTACCGTTTATCTACCCCTTTGACCTTTGTCTCAGTCTGAAATAAAAAACCCCGAGGTTTTAATGACGTCTACCACTGACATCGGTATTTTAATTTTCTGTGAACGAAAATACAATACTGGTTGTACCCGTCGAATAATTTTTCATCTCTGTAATGAAACGGTTGTTTCCAGATGGATCAGTTTCGATACCAAAAAGGTCATCGGTGCATACCTACACTCTCAACCTGATATTACTTTCGACTCACGGCTTCTTGACTACACCACAACTTCTTCTGAGAACTCTCAAGGAACCTGTCGTTCCTCTAGGTTGTCAGGTAGGATTTCCTTTAGTCAGGACTCATAAGTAACCTTCCTTACTACGACTTCGACTTTGAGGTTATGGAACCGGTGGACTACACTTCTTGACTGAGTAACCTTTTCTGGGACTACGACCCTCCTTGGTTTCCACCCTCCTCTTCCCCTGCTGTCTCCTACTCTACCAACCTACCGTAGTGGTTGAGCTACCTGTACTCAAACTCATTTGAGGTCCTCAACCACTACCTGTCCCTCCGGACCTTATGACTTAAGGTACCCCAACGTTTATTAACCTGTACTGACTCTCTGACTTGACTATTTATTTTTAGTGAGCCGTACTGAAAATTTATCATCGATTTTGATCAAAAACATGGAAGTTTCGATATCTAAAGTTAATAAGGGTAATAGGTACACATGTTTCTCCACTTAAAAACTTTCACCCTACCATATTAATTTTAATCGATTCCAATTTTTACGAAGAATGAGAAGACCAAACTTATAACTCCTTAACTATCATCATAGATTTAGTCATTTCTTTTGCTCCCATACGATATCATCTTAAGTTTCTCAGGAGTCCATTGGAGAACCTCCTTTCCTTATAAATATGATATATTTGTAAGGAAGATTAGATGTACATTATAGTATGTCAATGAAACCCTTGATACCTTACTTACTTTTCTTCCCTCCATCTTCCTTCTTCTCTCCCTTCCTCCCTCTGTCCTTCCTTTCCTTTATACCCAGTATCAGAAACGACACAATGAAGAATCAATAAATTTGAAGAAGGGAACTACGGTAAAAGGTGTAGACATTTTAATCCCGACTTTTCACTGTACTTGTCTCGTCGGTCGTCTGATTCAGGTATCCTAGCGTTTCTGACCTGTACTGACTTCGCTAAATCGTGCGTGTGTTCCCATGGAATCGAGGTGTAAGATACTAACTCATTAAGTAGATTTATTTATTATTTTTATAAAAACGTACACCAAGAAGTTTCGAGATCACCAGAATTTTCGGTCAACACATACTCTCCGAAACGTCGTACCCCGAAGGGAACCATCGAGTCTACCATTTCTTAGACGGACGTCACATCCTCTGGACCCAAACTAGGGACTCAACCCTTCTAGGGGACCTCTTCCCTTACCGTTTGGTGAGGTAAAAAGAACGGACCTCTTAAGGTACCTATCTGGTACCCTAGTGTTTCTAAACCTGTACTGACTCACTGATTGTTAAAGTGAAAGACCATACCTTCCTTATTCCTGTCTGTGGACGAAATTCTCAGTCTGTAGGGAATACGTCTACAGAAGACCCGGACTTGAAGGAGTTGTTATATCGTGTCCACACGACCGGAGTGACCGAACTCTACTCCTGACTGTCGTTTCGTAAATCGAACCACAGTACGTAAACCGAGTACCCGTCCTAAAGTCCGTATACCGTGTAAGAACTATGTGTCCTTTAGAAGTAATCTTGAAAATCCGTAGATAGTTCCTTTCTAATTACTAATTAAGTAATCGGTCTCGTATCTCATTAATCTAAAACTTAAAACTTCCCCAGAACGTTAGAAAGTCAGGTCGAGAGAGTAGTAATGATTAATTCCTTGTCTTTAAGATTCAAAGCCATTGAACGATTCCGGTAAGTCACCAGAACAACGTTTCGGTCTTCATTTTAAGACCGGAGGATTGAGGGTCAGGTGTCATATAAAGAACTTTATTGTGTTCGGATCTTTACGGTCTCCTGACTCACAGTATTATGTCCAAAGAGACGAAACTATAGGACTGTGGAAAGGTGATGATAAGGAACCCCCAAAAAAAAAACTTAGTGTTTCCATGGACTCCAGATGAACCTCTCTTATTTTCATCGGGGAGTGTATCACGAAGACCCATAAAGGAGTCCCTGGTGTTACTTTTTAGAACCGGTATTCTTCCACGTACTTCAGACGTTATCTTAATCTGGGAATGATTGTACTGGAGTGTAGTCATCTCAAGTAGTATAAGAGACTCCCCCACGACGAGATGAGTGACGGATGTGCATACCTCACCAATCAAACGATTATGGACGGACTCTCGTAAGTATATTGTGACTAAGTCTGATACGGAAAAGACAATGCTTATACATGTCACAAATAAACGTCGTATCGGTCAAACTGTCGATGTCAGGAAACGTTTATGAGAGCAATCACTGTCGAACAAGGTCAAATAGAAAGAAGACAACAACAAATCAACGATACAGGACAAACTGAGAAAACGCTGGGGGTACCTGACATCGGGTGGTCCGAGGAGACAGGCACCCTAAAGGGCCCGTTCTTATTACCTCACCAATGGTAAGGGAAGAGGTCCTCTAGAAGGGCTGGGTGCCTAACTTGAGTACAGAGGACGTAACTGTCCGTCTAAGAAATGGTGACTCGGTGGACCCTTCGGGACAGAAAGAAATGGGTCAACCTCTAAATGTATGTTCATCGTGTTCATGGTTGTTTCCAGGCAGATCAGTTCCGATACCAAAAAGGTCACCAGTACATACCTACACTCTCAACCTGACACTTCTTTCGACTCGCGGTTTCTTAACTACGAAAACTTGACACCACAACCTCTTCTGAGAACTCTCTCAGAACTCTAGAGGAACCTGACGTTCCTCTAGGTTGGTCAGGTGAGATTTCCTCTAGTCAGGACCCACAAGAAACCTTCTTGACTACGACTTCGACTTTTAGGTTATGAAACCGGTGGAGTACGCTTCTCAACTGAGTAACCTTTTCTGGGACTACGACCCTCCCTAGCCCCCGTCCTCCTCTTCCCCTGCTGTCTTCTACTCTACCGACCTACCGTAGTGACTGAGCTACCTACACTCAGACTCACTTGAGGCCCTCAACCACTACCTGTCCCTCCGGACCACACGATACTAAGTACCCCAGAGTTTCTCAGTCTGTGTTGTCTCGTTGACTTGACTTGACTTGACTCGTGTCCATGGTCGTTCCTCTATATCGACCCCTTATTCAACAGACTTGGTTTTACAGTATTCTCCTTTCTGAGTCGAACCGTCGGGGATTTCGGATGTGAGTGTAGTTGATTGAGGTTTGATCCCCAAGTCGAGGTTTCTCAGTATCCCAGATCTCGGTTAGTGAATAAACGGTTAGTACAATTTGGTGGTAATGTGTGTAAAAGATAACACTAAAGTTGTCTTACTTGATTTTTTTGTCGTAGTCCTTCAGAATTTTCTACTTTCTTCCGGGACTTCAAAGTAAACATCTAAAATTTTATGTCTACACTCTCTCAAGATGTTATTAACGGAACTGCCACCACTTTATTGATACTTGGTTGAGTGTATTTATCCTAAAAGGTACTATGGTGATCCCTCCCTCAGACAACCTCTCCGGAGGTCTGACTCTCGTTTTATGACCCCAAACAAATAGAATCCACTGAAAGAAATTTTTTCGAGTCAAAGACTCTACGTCGAAGATTAGGTAATTTACTTTATTATTAAAAATGAATAGAGTGTTCAATCTTATTGTCACAAATATTTTGTGAAATCTCTACTATTTCTAGGTTTGTTTATATGAGATGTAGTATTATTGTAGTCAGTATCTTCTGAAAAATGTAAAGTATATATCCGTGACCAAGGTGATGTCATATCTAGTCTTTCGTCACTAATTATAATCATAATATAAAGTATATAATTATAAGTACTTCACTTCACTTCACTTCAACGAGTCAGTACAGGTTGAGAAACGCTGAGATACCTGACATCGGATGGTCCGAGGAGTCAGGTACCCTAAGAGGTCCGTTCTTATGACCTCACCCAATGGTAATATAATTATAAAGAGGGATGGTATTGAGGTACTTCGAGACGGGTAAGTGGTCAATGACGTCAGTGTAAAAAGTAGGTTTCATATAAAAGCTCACAGACAAGACATAGTCCATGATAAGAACCGACGACATTATTAAATCTCCTGTTTGACGGAAGTAACACGAATGTAAGATCGTCTCTCGACTTCCATTTCCCTTCTACTATTTGTATTATTTCTTCTTTTAACCCGAAGGGAACAGTCATCGACCATTTCTTAGGTAAACGTTACGCCCTCTGGACCCAAACTAGGGATCCAACTCTTCTAGGTGGGCGGCGGGCGGGGGGGGG